>OY855904.1:31658241-31700741 GCA_963693305.1 Meandrina meandrites | reverse complement strand
TCCCTTCTTTAAACCTCTTAAAATTTTACTCAAATTCACGTATACCCCCACCTTAAAGAAATGCGAAAAGTCGCCATTGGTTAGAAACAGTTGTAAGTTGTTAATTTACTGCAGTTGGCATTGTGAGAGCTTGGGTCCGTTCGCTTCCTTTTTATTTCACCGACACCAATGTACTGTAGCTCACTGTATTATATTTTGAGCCTTCCTCTTACGAATTATCGTGCGTACTTATAACGAGCGCGTACTTTTATACTTTTATTTGAATAAATTGTTTAGACAATAGACTTCGAAAATATTCGGAAGCTTGTTCTAAGTGTTTGGAGTCGTGTTCGAGTCGTTCTCGCAAGTACTCGGACAACTTCGGAACTTTCCGTTAGAATCTTCGAAACTCTTCAATTAAGTCAATCTTTGAAATTCTGATTTCAAATTTTTCAAAATTTTTTGCTGTTCCGAGGTGATCCAGGGTGAGCCAGGGTGATCCGGGGTGTTCCGGGGTGTTCCTGGTTTTACAGACAACCTGTTAAATCGATTATCAATCACACAATCTCAAGAGCCTAGATGATCATCTCCGCCTCCCGGTTAACTCATCTCAATATTTAAAATCCTGTGTTCGAAATTAAACTTGAAAAAATTGTGGGCGGAAGGTCGCGTGTGATTGATTGATAATAAATAATTATTGGAAGAGGTTTTCGTGATATCCGGAATAATCAAGGTCGCGTCGAGTTAAGTGTTATCAGCCGAAACCGAAGGCTGAGCTTGAGAGGCTGATAACACTTACCGAGAATTAACTGTAGGCTCTTAGCCAATGAAAAGACACCTTAGTGACTGCAATGGATAATAATTGCTGTAAATGCTAATCTGCAGATAATGCGATTTTGTGTCCAAGTTTTCGACAAGAATAACGCACCAGATTAAACGACTTACTATATAACCTAGTGGTAAATGATAACCTGTTGTGTGCCCCGGTCAGTCGTCGCAGTTACTGGCTTCTAAGAAAGTAAAACCGTGAAATGTAAACTTTGAATCGTGCTATCTTCTTTTCAAAAAGGGATTTTAAAAAATTCGCTCTGACCAGGGCACAACAAAATACACTAAGACAAGGTAAGATAAGATAAAACTTTATTAATGTGTTAATGCCACACAGGGCTGGGCTCCATAAGTTTATGTTCCATGCGAATCTACTCATGAAACTCTGTAGCGGCGAAGAAAATGAACTTGAACACAAAATTGCAAGTTTTGCCGCTTCAGAAGACCTTCCGAGTCTATGTTTACAACAACATGCGCGATATTCAAAGCTGTGAGTCTAATTCTGATGATTCGCTACGTTCCAGCGCACGGGACAAAAAGCTAATAATGTGTAATTACTAATGCAAAGAACGTTTAGAAATACATTTCATGAATATTTCGTTTGCCGTCGGCTTCAGTCGTCGCAGGTCGTGCATACTCTTTAAATAAATGCATACATAATGAGGCCGTATTGGGGGTTTTATGGATACGGGATATTTGAGTTAAACATTACGGGGATACGGGGTATTCGGGAGAAAAATTGATGGGGTATGGGATATGAGATTCGGGGATATCGAACACAAAAGTTGGAGAAACAAACCACCAGAAATAACGGGATACAGGATATTTAGGCCAAAAGTTAATGTCTTGCGCGACCTTAACTGTGTTTGTTTAATGATACTGGTAGTTTATATTTCGTTATTTAATGTCAAGAGAAAAAACATTTACAACCAAATGTTTAGCCAACCGCACACCGCGGAAACCGCAAAAATGCAGCTTGTCACGTCCGAAGTCATAGATATGTTGTATGTGGAATCATACGAAATGAACTTTGAACGCCTGCGCGCACGAATATTTCGTAGAAAAAATTCCGCTAGGCATTTATAGTAAACTGTAACTCAACAAACCAACACCAGCATGTTTGCATTTTTTGCCTGTTTTACTGCACTCTATACTAGAAGCCAGGGTGCCCGGCCGGTCCCCGGTAATTTTTCTTAGGCAGGTGTGTTTTAAATCACGAAATGGCGAAATAATTTTCAGTACTGCCCTAACCAACAAATTAAAGCTAACCGAAAGCAAACTGGAGTGAAAGCTAACCGCAAGCAAGTTTCGTTTCGTTTCGAGTTTTAGTACATACCTCAGTATATAACTCTGGCTGTTATATAATGTTTAATAAATGAGCAGCAGTGTTTTATCAAGTTTAAAACACGAGGCGCAGCCGAGTGTTTTAGACTTGATAAAAAAAGAACTACGAATTTATTGAACGGCTTCAAAATCGTCGTATGTAGATCAACTCATTCTTGCACTAAGATTAGGGTTATTTTGGCCTAGAAAATTGGACGTAAAGTTTAGCCGTGTCTTTATCAGATATAAAGACACTCATTAAAGACCATTAAACATTAATTTCTTTTGTATTTTCGTTATGAATTATTAATGAGTTTTTGAACTTAAATATAATTTCGCCATTTCGTGTAAAATGTTAGGAGCCACAGGCACCAGGCACGAGGACGGATGGTGATGACAGCACGATCTGATACATGATAAGATGGGGGGAGCTGCAGGAAGTTGAAGATAAATATGTTCACCGTCCATAGCCGAGTTGATTATCTTCAAGAAATCTCAGCAAAAAGAGCTCTGAAATTCTGAACGAAATTCATTTTCGGGTAAGTCTACTTTTAGCTGCGGAACACAATTTAAGATTTTTAAAAGAGGCTGTCTTTGTAAAAGCGGTCTGGTCGATCAGGCTTAAAAAGTAGATTTCGCTTATTTCTTGTGTGTTGAAAGACATTCATGTACTTATTATACTAAGACCACAATCCGTTTGACCAGATCATTTATTTTTTTTCGAGTTTTTTGGGATTTTCGGTTCGACAGAACGAGCGCTCGTAACAACCAATGTCAAGGCTTAAATTTACCATAACTTTCACTATAAGTTTAGAAAAAACGAATAACTCCTGTACCAAACAAACACCACAGCCAGTTATATTATCTCTTATTAATTTATCACACCGACTTTCATGAACATCGAGTTCAAATCAAGCCTGCAGCAAGACATTAACGACACCCCTATCACACACCTTGATGAAACACGCGAAAACGGATCACATTCAAACTTTATATTTGAAAGAATGAGGCGGTGTATTTCAATTAAACCAACGCAGCCGAAGAGAAGATACAAAAGAAAATGTCACTACTGAAAGAAACCTTGTGGTATGGTCTTATTGAAATATTTATAGCTCTGTAAACTTGACAAATTTCATCAACTATCTTCATGCTTGCCGCCATTTTGAGGTACTTGTCAGGACGATACGTTTCATCAACTTGCATGCCTCGCAGACGTATCTAAAACCATCAGAAATAAAGAAAAAGTCAATATAAATAAATATAAATGCATTACAGTTCAAATGAAAGAGTAAAATCGTGTTTAAAAACGAAAACTCGACTTGCATTCCAACCATTTCTGGCGATGTAAGATAGGTCATCATTGTTCGAATTTTACTCGATGATTCCACAAGAAATATCAATATTTGACAATTCAGTTACCTGAATATCTTGATCGAAATGATTAGTTTGGGAAATATTCTGCTTACTTGCATTGCCGACCTTAAGTTGTGCGTTCAATTAAATAGAAATCTGTTGACCTCAGTTATTTGCTGAATCATTAGTTTCATCTTCTGATGAAGAGGCCGAAGCCTCGAAACTTCTGGAATTTAGTTATATCAGGCGCTTAAAGCAGTTATTAATTTGCCCCAAAATTTAAGAAAATGTATGGGCTATTTAAATAAGAACATCCTCAGGCTCAGCCAAATTTTACGCGTTCTTATAAAAAAGCGTATAATTTGTTCAGTACGTGCGTTCTTGCGGCATGAAGGCATAAACCGCTCGTAAGCATTTTTGGAATTTTTAAGTTATTTACTATTAAACCCAGTGCTAGATCTTTTGCCGCCGAACGTACTTGCTCTTGAATTTTTATTTACACTGACATGTAATGTCTTCAAAGCATTTTTACTTCTAAGTAATAGTTCTTTCGCATCTTATTAACTGCGCTGCGCAGTTCTTGCTCTGCACGTTGTTGTTTTTTTTTTTTTGTTTGTTTTTAGTTTTGTCGGTGACCAGACCCAGACCTCCACTCGGTCTTCCAATGAAAGCTTTTTATCAGTTACTAATGGCAACTTTACGAATCCTCTGGTCTTTACATAGCATGTCTAGTGTGAAGTGTTCGATTTTCGAGATTCAGACTCAAAGAAAATACAATTTTTTTATGCTATCAACGAAAAGTATGTTTCAACGGGCTAGAATTTATAAGTAGACACCCGATTACGTTCGTGTCAAAGAATGTGCCGACGTTGCGACTTTCAAGTGAATTCTGTTGCTGTTTCATTAAAGCGAGTTCAGAGACACGAAAGAAAAATTAAATATTTGGAAAGCAAGCAAGAACGTGCTAGAACTTGCCCGGATTACATCACTGGTACGGGAAATATCCACCGTTCTTAAAGATAGCCGTGGATAAGGTTAACGTCGAATTATGTGACTCGTGTTGCTACTTTGCTAATCGGCTTTAGTCATGGCACAAAGCACAGCTGAAAGCAATTAATTTTAAGCGCAAGTTTTTAGAAAGAAAAGTCGTTTCGTATCAATCATTCCCACACGTCCCGAGCGAGGTTCCAAATTAAGACCATGACGTTATCGGAGATTTCACAACGGCTACAAATGATGGTGCAATAATTTGGTTCAAGTGAATTCTGTTGCTGTTTCATTAAAGCGAGTTCAGAGACACGAAAGAAAAATTAAATATTTGGAAAGCAAGCAAGAACGTGCTAGAACTTGCCCGGATTACGTCACTGGTACGGGAAATATCCACCGTTCTTAAAGATAGCCGTGGATAAGGTTAACGTCGAATTATGTGACTCGTGTTGCTACTTTGCTAATCGGCTTTAGTCATGGCACAAAGCACAGCTGAAAGCAATTAATTTTAAGCGCAAGTTTTTAGAAAGAAAAGTCGTTTCGTATCAATCATTCCCACACGTCCCGAGCGAGGTTCCAAATTAAGACCATGACGTTATCGGAGATTTCACAACGGCTACAAATGATGGTGCAATAATTTGGTTAAAAACTGAAATCTTCAGATCGAACTAGTCAACCATGAAATGTCACACAACGTGATTTCTTACCATTTTGTTTGTCAGCCGCAACATTGTTTCACGCGGGTAATGGGGATGGGGGGGGGGAGAGGTTCATTTTTTATTTGCCCCACATGGCTCCCCTAGGGTGGTCACGTGACCAGCGCAGTTTTAAGCTCTACGAGCTTCTTGTTTCATAACACTTATTATTCTCTGTTATCAATGGTCGCATCGTTCAAATCATACATAAGTCTGACTCCGTGTATCTTTAGTGCCAACCGATTTTCAATTGGGAAGGAAAATGATTTCAAATGTATTAGGGTTTTCCGATTAGGGTTTTCCGGTTTAGCGGAATTTCGCACCTATCTTCCTGTTTTTAACTCAAAGTCACTCGCGCTTTTGTTTTGTAACAAACTGTATTCTCAAATCATTTATACATGCGACTAATATATAGATTTAGGCAGGCCTAAAAGCGGAGCTCCCATTTATCATTAGCAAATAAGTAGCCACACTATTTCTAAGCTTATACAGTGGTACAAAATAAATTAGTTTTTAATCGCTCACGGTTAAACTTTTAAGTATAAAATATCTTACATATAAAAACCTCTCATGCATGGTTTTGTTGACGAAAGCGATGTCAACATATTTCGAAGTTATTTCCGAAATTGACGAGTGCACTTTATTGTTCCTTACGTACGCACGTAGGAGCACACAACAGATATCTTTGTAAAACTTTTTACAGCGTTTACTGTACACTAATTAATACACCTTTACCAAACAAACACGACAGCCAGTTATATTATCTCTTTCTAATTTATCACACCGACTTTCATGAACATCGGGTTCAAATCAAGCCAGCAGCAAGACATTAACGACACCCCTATCACACACCTTGATGAAACACGCGAAAACGGATCAGATTCAAACTTTGTATTTGAAAACGCAGCCAAAAAGTGGATACAAAAGAAAATGTCACTTCAGAAATAACCTTGCAGTATCGTCTTATTGAAATATTTATAGCTGTGTAAACTTGTAAAATTTCAACGATCTTCATGTTTGCCTTAATTTTGAGGTACTTGTCAGGACCATGCGTTTCATCAACTTGCCTCGCAGACGTCGTATCTAAACCCATCAGAAATAAAGAAAAAGTCAATATAAATGTATTACAGTTCAAATGAAAGAGTAAAATCGTGTTTAAAAACGGAAACTCGACTTGCATTCCAACCATTTCTGGCGATGTAAGATAGGTCATCATTGTTCGAATTTCGCTCGATGATTCCACAAGAAATATCAATATTTGACAATTCAATTACCTGAATATCTTGATAGAAATAATAAGTTTGGGAAATATTCTGCTTACTTGCATTGCTGACCTTAAGTTCTGCGTTCAATTACAAATAGAAATCTGTTGACCTCAGTTATTTGCTGAATCATTAGTTCCATCTTCTGATGAAGAGGCAGAAGCCTCGAAACGTCTGGAATTTAGTTATATCAGGCGCTTAAAGCAGTTATTAATTTGCCCCAAAATTTAAGAAAATGTATGGGCTATTTAAATAAGAACATCTTTAGGCTCAGCCAAATTTTACGCGTTCTTACAGGTTGTTCTCATAAAAAAGCGTATAATTTGTTCAGTACGTGCGTTCTTGCAGCACGAAGCCATAAACCGCTCGTAAGCATTTTTGGAATTTTTAAGTTACTTACTATTAAACCCAGTGCTAGATCTTTTGCCGCCGAACGTACTTGCTCTCGAATTTTTATTTACACTGACATGTAATGTCTTCAAAGCATTTTTACTTCTAAGTAATTGTTGTTTCGCATCTTATTTCATAACACTTATTATTCTCTGTTATCAATGGACGCGTCGTAGAAATCATACATAAGTCTGACTCCGTGTATCTTAGTGCCAACCGATTTTCAATTGGGTAGGAAAATGAATTCAAATGTATTAGGGTTTTCCGATTAGGGTTTTCCGGTTTAGCGGAATTTCGCACCTATCTTCCGCGCTACTTGGGAACTTTGTGAATCGGACTCAATTATGATAACTTTGTTTTTAACTCAAGGTCACTCGCGCTATTGTTTTGTAACAAGAAGTCGCTGCAATTGGTTGGTCGGACTGTATTCTCAAATCATTTATACATGCGACTATTATCCATTCAGGGGGGAAACGTGTTCGGTCACTACGTGAACTTTGCTTTTTTTGATACGCAATGAAAACCCTGAGGAAGATCGCTAGTGATTTGGATCAGATACCTAAAACACTGTTCGTGACCAGTAATTTTCCTATGTGCTCGAGTTGGGAACACACCCAAATTCAGAAACTCGTGCTTCGTCATGTTCATTATCAGGGTTTCCCGCAACGCCAAGACTCGTGCATTCCTCACTTTTCTCGTTTTTGGCAACCCTCGGGACGAAAATGTTACAAACAACACCAGTATGAATGGGTGGCTTAAATTTCAAGCCCAGCAAGGAACCTTTTATAATGTACAAGAATTAAATAAATTTGAGCGCTGCAGATGTGTTCAATGATTTCAGATTTTTCAATACAGTTTCGATATAAATATTCGCGGACTTTTCTCAACAGAAATATTTTATGCGTCCTTTTTCGGTCAGTATTTCACGTAAGTCTATATGGCCTGTCCCGCATCCAGCAGCAGATTTGTTTCGTGTTTCGATTCTCTGGTGGCAGTCAAACGAGGAGCAAGAAATCACTTGTCCATCACCCAAGTGTACAGTGCAGAATTCCGGTGTCGCAGACGTGACGATTACGAAGGAAATGTAAGGTTGTTGTTAGCAAGAGTGGACGAATCGCAGCCCGATCAAATTAGGGAAATCTTCGAGAAGCGCTTGCATTTTGATGCTCGAAGACGTCGTTCAAAATCTTCCCGCTGTAGGCCATACAGCACGAACGGGAAGACCAAGGTATATTATAACTAACACTCAAATTAGATTCTTAAAGAGAAAGGATTTCGATGGGCAGATGTGGCACGTTTATATTGGGAGTTCCTCCTGTTAATTTACGGAGAAGAAGAGCAGAATTTGCTGAATAATCTAGTAGGTGAACTACTTCATAGAACACCTCAGGCGGGCCGTCACATGGTGCAAGGAGCTTTGAGAAGTCGGGGTCTACGAGTACAGAGAGAAAGATTTCGTGACTCTATAATAAGAGGTACTTCAACGTTACGAACTGCGAAGCATGTAGTGAGAAAAAGGTACAGTGTGCCCTGCCCAAATGCTGCGGGATGCGGAACGGGTCAAGTAAACTTATATGAAATACTGACCGAAAAAGGACGCATGAAATACTGATACATATCCAGAAAAGTCCGCAAAATATTTATATCGAAACTGTGTGGAAATATGTGAAAAGATTTGACTGTTAGATATCAAAAGGAAAGAGGTCGCCGGATTTTGAACTATGCGTATCGCAATTTGGATATATCTATCACAGTTTTGGACATATCTATTGCACTTTAGATATATATAATGTAGTTTGGACATAAATATGGCAACTCGGTACATAAACATCACTCTTTGACATTTTGATCCTGTTTGACAAGCATATTGAAAGTGATGGTTAACTCTTACAAAAATCTTAAGAATGCCTTTCCTGTTTATAAAAGTTTAATTTGAGCCTTTTTGAGTAAATTTTTGTAGGTACAAAATTTATTTATCGCCTGTTCACTTCCGTGATCGCTCGAGCGAAACGTCTAAAATTATTTCCAACTAAAAGCTTGATGGCGAATCATGCAACTTTTGAACCAATTTATATAGAACATGTTTAATCAATCCAGCAACCATACTTTTTTTTTCCGATGAGTGGTCTTTTATTAAAACAACTGGCAACCGAACTTACTGTCACTGGCGGATTGGATCACCTGCGGTTGAATTTCTACGGTATGCATCGAACGCAAATAACAAAGTGATAACTGATGTCAAATATTCACAACCAACACATCAAGTGATCATCTCAAGCCTCAGCTGACCAAAATGCCTTCTCAATTTAAAACGTTCAAAATAAAAAGTTCACAAGTAAGTTCGCATCGAAGTTTGGAACGAAGTTGTCAATCGTTCGCAACGTGGTTGACTGCTAGCTTTCAAACAATAGTAAATTGCAAACGAAATTCCCAAGTTCCCAAGCAACTTGGAAACCGGTGCGGCCAAAGTAAACTGAAATCAACTGTAGAATATTTTCCAAGGCAAAGGATTGTATCTTACCTGACAAAAAATGTCTTTCAGTCTATATGTTAAAGTTCTTTTTTAAGCTGTATGTGGTTATTTTTATTTCCCACGATGCGGCTGCACAGTGTTTGTTTTGGAAGATTCGCTCGTTTGTTTCACTCTAATTCAATTACATGTCATTGAGAACCTTCCAAAACAAACATGGGCGCTTTCTATTCAACTAAAAATTCCGGAAATTCCGGGACAGGAAGGCGAAAGGAACGGCAATTTCCCGGAATTGAATCAATGTTAATAAAACTTTGAAACTAATTTTTTTTTCGAATAATATCAAGCATGTGTTGTGAAAGTTTCAAAAAATCGTTGGAGCCGTTTTGGGGATTTTCAAAAAATCGCTTCAAGTGGAAAATTTGCCAAAAATTACAAAGATAGTTAACCGTATGAAAAAATCCAATTCTCGGGATCGCGATAAAGGAAATCAACAAAACTTTCCCGGCTACGTAAGGTAGATTAAATATACATTTTGGCGTTAATAATAATAATCTTTTATTAGGAAGCCTTCATTCACTATACAGTGGTTTTCAGAAAGGTCCTAACTAAGATTAAAAATACTTAATAAGACTATATACAATAAAACGAAAAAATACCTAAGAATTAAAAACTATTATTAAAAACTAACTTGAATACATAAGAAAGAATTAACTAACAAACCTACTTAGAACGCTACGCTTAAAATTTACAAGATCAGGAGCATTTCTGGTGTCTCTGTCTAGGTTGTTCCAGTCTTTTAGAGACGTTATTTCGAAGTAATTTTATCAACGTAGTGTCTGCATTTCAGTCCATTTATCATTGTCATTGCTGATAGAATAAAATGCTGCCTATCAGATATTATCCACCATAGCCAATCGGGCTTTATAAAAGGTAGATTTATTGGAGAGACAGCTCGCTCAATACAGAATTTTTTAAAGTAAAACCAGTGAGCAGCGCGTCTGCGAACTACTTGAGTTGTAAAACTTTTTTATTTTCTCCTACGCGTTTCGTGTGACTAGCGCACACTTCTTCAGGGAGTTTAACAATACAATCAAGTATACCTGTATATATACCTAGATACAGTTCTGCATTTCGCAAAAAACAACACCTACGGATTTGCGTATACAAACCGCTCGGTAATGCGTTTAGGAAACAGGCGAAAAAATATTATTAAGGTGTGACATATTTTAAGTGTGACATAACTATTTGGGGCCCACAGTTTTATTGACTTCGATCGAGTGGTGTTTCCTTTATGAGTGCTTAGAAGCTTTTAATTTTGGCCCGGAATTTATAAAATGGGTGAAAACGTTTTATAAAAATGTCTCTAGCTGCGTAATTAATAACGGTGTAAGCTCTCCTTTGGTCAAGTTGGAAAGAGGAGTAAGACAGGGAGATCCATTGTCGCCTTACCTTTTTGTTGTTGCCATTGAAATTCTGGCTATTTTTATCAGATCGAATACCAACATAGTGATAATGAAACAAAGCTACTTGCCTATGCAGATGACATGACTGCATTGTTATCAGATATTACCTCTGCGAAGGAACTGTTAGACAGTCTTAACACTTTTGAAAAGTTTTCAGGTTTGAAAATGAATGTCTCTAAAACCAAAGCCATGTGGATTGGAACAATGAAGAATTCTGTAGAAAAACCTTTGGGTTTGGAATGGTGCATGACTGTTAAAAATTTAGGAGTACAATTTTCCTGCAATCAGAAAGTGGTATCTTCGCAACATTTTCAGGAAAAGTTAGACAAAATTCAGAAAGTTATAAATATCTGGAACATGAGAGGTTTATCTTTATTTGGGCGAGTGACAATTGTTAAAACTTTTTTGATACCTAAACTTTTGTACGTATCATCGATAATCCAAACCCCAATGGAAATCATAAAAAGGATGGAAAGAATGATTTTTAAATTTTTATGGAAAGGACCAGACAAGGTCACGCGACATTCTCTTATAAATTCAGTTAAAAATGGGGGGTTGAACCTCATGGATATTGAAACCCAAATTAAAGCATCGAGACTCTCTTGGATTCCGCGCATTTTAGACAGTACCAGAAAAGGACCCTGGAAGTCGTATTTTAATCATTATTTGAAACCTTATGGAGGAGCCTTTCTATTAAAATGCAATTATGAATTCAAGGATCTGACCACTTCACTAAACGGTTTTTATTCAGACTTGCTTATTTGGTGGGAGGTGTTTAGAAATACATTTTCTGATAATAATTATGCACAAAGAACTGTTTGGAACAATAAGGACATTAGAATAGACAACAGATCAGTCTTTTATAAATCGTATTATGACAAAGGGATTGTTTTCGTACGTCAAATCTGATTCGTGTTTTTCTGCTTATCGTTGTCATGGAAATATCGATTTTTTCTAAAAAATATATTACATCAAACTTCAATCCAATTCCAATATCTGGTGTAAATCTCACACCGATCCGAGACCTGAAGGTCTGGTAAACGGCCAATTGAAAATATTAGGTATCGTGCAGAAAAAAACTGCATTGAGACACCTTAAGCCACACGTACGTACCACATCGCGCATTGTAGTGTATTGCCGGTCCTACAAGCCTGCAAATAGACTCCAAAGTTGCCCAAGACATCCAGAAGTTTTCCTTCCACCAGTGATCGAGTGCCCTGTTGATTAAAATTTCCTGGAACCAATTCCGGGGACGAGGGAAAACCCAAGCACACCTTGGCCGGCGAGCAACTTCCAGACGATAAGCGCCATAAATACAGCAGCTGGAGGGAATTAAGAAATCGTGATCGCAGAATTCGCCACGCAATCGCCCTAAAACAATAAGTGTTTGGATCGCTAAGCAAACCACACGCTTCGCGGTTTGGGGTCTCCATGTTTTGATCTCCGGTAATTATTTGTAATGTAACTGGAAAATATAACCTGACCGGAAAGCTAAGCTGATTCCAACCCAAGCCAATTACACACTGTGAAACCTCGGGCAGAAGGTGTGTGTAACCGCAACTATTGGCCCAATGATCTCCTTAACATCAGCAGGTTTTGAACACCGGCTGATATTTTTTCTAGCATATAATAAAGAAACGAGCTGATTACCTTTTACGACTATTTTTGCAAAATACGAGTATCGAGGGGGACATTGGGGTTTGCGATATTCCGATGTTGGCCAATTTTCCATGCGGTATTTAAATAATTTTAATCTTGAATTGCGGTATTCTCCAAATCTGCGGGATGCGTTTCATTTGCGTTTTGGTCGACGATAGTCGGTATAAAATCGTATCCTTCACTTTTTTCCGACCATTTTAGCCGTTTCTGGTCGTTTCGAAAGCAGCCTGAAACAGCCTTATTTTGTCACACATTTTAATCTTCAGTTTGACTGTTTTACCAAACAGTTTAAAGCAGTGCCATTGTTTCCACGGTCCCACCGCTCGTTTTTGCTTCTATTTTTGCCCTCGCGTCAACGAATCCGCAAGCTAGACAGGCTTTCTTTGAAACTGCGGTATTTTCCGAACTTTTTTTTGCCGTATTGCGATATTTGGCCATTTTTTCCCGTTGAATGCGATGTTCAATGTCACCCTCAGTATCGTTTAGTTGAAGGAAAACGATTCGTTTTTCATTTTTCCTTTTCGGCCAAAGGCATTGAAACTGACATTTACCCTGAAATATATAACAACCAATCACGACACGACAGATTCCCGCGTAATGAGTACAGACTCATATACTGGTGTTGGTTTCCAGTGCGTGAAAGGATGACAATTTTCTGACGCCACTAGCAATGAATATAGATAGCTTCTATTTCATTTTCCTACGCAATTAAAATCTGTTGGCTTTGAGGTAAACAGATTTGGTAACCGCATTTCTAAAGCTTTTTCAATTACATTTCCGATCACATATCGTGGAGACTACGATTAGATTTCCGATTACAAACTTAGTTATAGAATAAACTGTTGTTGGAACCGAGCTGAGTTGTTGCTGTTGCTGTCAGTCCAGTTCCTGGTTAGATTGCGGTAGCCAAGAGTGCAACGGCTCTTCCTAGCAAACGAGTGCCCCGTTTGAGACAAATCCCCCTCCCCCCCTCCCCGCCCCGCAAGTGTCGTCGCAGTTATCTCGTTATCACGCAATCAGGGTTCGCCTGTTCCCGTACGCCTTGGCAGGAAAAAAATCTACCGTTACAAATTTACCAACGACGCAGTTTAAACAATTTCCTAAACCCTAGTGTAATCGACGGAGTGTAATGGAATACTCGGCCGCTGTAAAATTTTATTTCAGGTTATGCGGCTGGATGTACAGTTTACCTCTTCGGAATTCGAAGGCCAGAACGTTAACGTAGAAGGACTGTTTAATATTCTTGCCTAGAAGCACAATGACAGTTCCCATCAAGTGACTACCGAATTACTCTGAATCAAGTCAACAACGCTTTGAAATAAATATTGTCAGTGCACGTTCAAGCAAAACAAGGATTTTAGGAAGTCCACTTTTTCAATTTTTTTTTCTTTTTTTCAGGAAAGAGAGGAAACTTATATCGGTTTACCCTCCGGTACAAGCCTCTGCTGCGGGCTTAAAAGTTAGGACACTATCCTTCTTGTACAATGATTTCACTGATATAATCGACTCGTGTGAGCTCCGATTCATTCGATACCTGATAAAGTACAACATTCACTAAGCGCGCGAAACCTCCGTTAAACAGCTAGAAATCAAACGCACTTTGCCGATGCTATAAACAGAAGTTGCAACTGAGAGAATTCTCACTCGCCACAACTCAAGATAACGAGTCACGAAGGAAAGAAGGAAAAAATGCACGCTAAAGCAAACAAAAATTTCAGGTAGCTCACCTTTTCAATTGCAATCTGATCAAGAAACTGCTATCGGTTTGCCTCGTGGAACTGCTGTCTCAAACGTTACGACACAAACGGCCTTCTTCACTTCTCAAATTCAAGCTATCGATATGCTATGTCGATTTTGTGTACATGTATAACGATCAAAAACTTATGTAAGCGAGCTCGAATTTATCCGACATCAGATAAAGTCCATCAGTCTCGCCTGACTCAAAATCAAACGCGTTTTTCCAATGCTCTAAGCTGCAAAAGACGATTCATACTCATGGCAGTCAAGATGGTGAACTGAAAGTAAACAGCCAAAGTGCTTAGTTCCCAGAGCTCTTCAGTTTTGTTCATGGAGTAATCATCACATCCCCCAAATCGCCTGCCAACATAAGGCGAAGACTGACGTCATCGCCTAAAAAGAGAACTCACATTTGAGTGAAATTGAAGTATACTGAAACCTTTATGGGTATTGTTTTTAATTTCTCGATAGAAAAAGGAGAACACCTTATCGATTAACAGGAAGCCGTGCATGAAAAATGACCTCGCGTTGGATGCCATTTGTCGCTATTGTTTCTGGTGAGTCTGAAGAGTGAGTTTTATGAAAATAGCATGAATCGATATTCCCTACGACTATGAGTTAGCTGCTAGGGAATTGAATCTTACGTAGCTACCATTGGTGTCACAAGCTAGTAGAGAACTATTTTGTAGACGTGTAATATTACGTATAGGGAGAAAAATAGTCGTTACAATTCATTCAGTAATTGCTGCTGCTACGTAAAGAATATGTAAAACTCGTCTCCACTCTTACATCAATTTAAATACATCAAATGATACATTCGTATATTGATCAGTAACATTTTCATTAGATAAAATATGTTATCAGCAGACCAAGTTTTCCTAGTTCCATGAAAGTTTTCCTACATATCCCCTAATCTTTACTCCAACCCCCGAAATTATTTATTATATTAATTATAATTAATTAATGAATTAATTATATTAATTACCCTTTTATATAAACACAGCCTGAAAAGTGGGGGGGGGGGGGGGGGCACTTTCAGGTGGAGCCTCCCCATATAGGCCACTAGTGGGAGTCCCCTGCGGGTGAGGGGGCTGTAAGAGAGTATCACGAGAGGTTGTCTTAATGTTTGTGTAAACCATGCTAGGATTATAAAGGTGCACCCACTGATCAACAGGATAACCTTTGAACAAAAAAAATGGCATAAATTCACTCTCTAAGATGTGAACAAGCCACAAGCAATTGTTTTTTAGTGATTTTCCTCCAGGTAACACTGTCAAACTTGAAAACGTCGGCCCGACGTTTTCAAGTTAGACCACTTCTTTCCTACCCGTCCGTAGCCAAACCAGGTTTAAATCACTTTCGCGACCAGTACAGTGTGTTTTAGCAAGGTTAGACAACTGTTAGTGGATTTCCAATTAATACCAACACCTTCATTGTAGTTCTGAGCTGGCCGTCTAGACTGATCAGATATAAAAAACGGTATCTTTTAAGGTTCGAAAAAGCTAGGGCAACGCCCAAATTGTTCTCCTTTAAGGTTAATCGTTCATTTGCTTTTAAGAGTAAGATTCAAAACACAAAAACAGTAAGTAAGTAAGTGAGGCTTTCTAACATTATAATATGTATTTGTTATTTCTTGCAGTTTCATTTTTGGTTGTGGCTACATCTGATCCTGCTGATCGTGAGTACAAAAATTAAGCTTAATATTTTCCACTGTTAGATATGTTTCTCTTAGTGTCTAGTATTTTGTTTGCGTATGTGCTGAGCGATTTTTTCGTCAATATCGTAAAATCCCAAACAAAACCAATCTCAACAAGCAAAAATAGCACGATGAACCGACCACATCTCACACTGACCAAAAACATGCAACCGGCTCCAAGCGTAGGGGCCGAATATAAAGCAAGTGTTTAGCTCAGTTCACACTGATTCGTTTCTGTTTTTTTAACACCTACTTTGCGGGTTCGCCAATTATCCATACTCTGAGACAATGGAAAACGACTTTCTACAACACTTCTCAAAATGAAGACAAAACACTTATTATCCGACCGCACGAGAAACATATGACTGTCGGTCATTTTAATTTACAATTATAGTTACGATACTTTACCGATATTTTAGTTTTCAAGGTAGAGAAACAACCTACCCTCCCATAATGTAACGTAACAACAGAACAAATTCTTGTCTTCCGCTTTGTACAAAATAATTCAACCTCGACACGTTAGTTCTTTGTTCACCTTTTCACTAATCAGGTTAATTTCCTATGCAGCATGTGTCTCACCTGGAAAATTTCTTAATGGATCTGCTGGATTCTTTACAAGCCCCAATTTTCCGAACAAGTTCCCTAACCACAGCAATTGTACCTGGAATATCACAGTACCCGCTAGACGGATCATTAAAGTAACCTTCTTCAACTTCACTTTAGCACCGTTAGAAAATTATGACTGTAAGTCGCCAGCAGAATCGGGAGCCCGTGTTTTTATCACTAATGTTGCTTCAGATGACGGAGCTTCAGAATTCAAGATTTGTGGTCAAGAACTACCCCCACCGGTTTACTCTGTGGGGAATTCCATCCTAGTGACATTGCAGTCTCTTGACAAAGTGTACACAGGATTTAATGCATCTTACGAGGCGATAGATGGCGAACTAGGTAAGTCTGCTTCTTGCTAATAATCGATGAAGTAAAACTCGTAGTGCTGTTGTGTTTTGAGTAATGTTGCTTTTAGCAGAGATGAAGCGTGTGTAACTCGATCCATACTTAACAAGAGATCTTTTTATTTCATTTTTTCAGTGTGTCCTAGAAATATCACTCTGACTAAACCATCAGGTGTTATCACCAGCCCTTTTTACCCAAGATTTTATCCAGGTAACCAGAACTGCAGCTGGCAAATCACAGCACCAAAGGGAAAACGTGTAAAGCTCAATATTTCCCACGTCCTCAATATCCAAAAGTGCGGCGTTTCACAACAGCTTAACTGCTCGTGCGATTATCTGCAGGTTCAAAATGGCTTCCCTGCGGATCTGAATGGAAATGAAAAAATATGTGATGGCATCGATCAGAATAAAATATATTACTCCACTCTTGAGAGCTTGAAGGTACTGTTTGTGTCTGATGATAACAACACCAAGCATGAGGGATTTACAGCAGATTATACGCTACTGAATTACACTCCTCCAAGTAAGTACTCGAAAATTCCAAAAGCTACATACAGGCCTCCGTTATGTTCGGATTTAGCAAACCTAACGGGCCGGTACTGTCTACCTGGAGCAGTTTTACAGAAAGAGGACCCGTAATATGAATAATTCTAATAGACTAACTAGGATTCGCTATTGCAGTCTTGAGGTAAATCTGAGCGTTGTGATTGGTTCTTTCTTGGTCGGGATTCCGGCCATCCCGGGGGGGTGACCCCGGGGACATACGCGGGCATGGGGCGGGATTTGTTAATTTTGGTCACCAATTTTAAGCCCGGGATGGGGGGGAATGGATTGATTTTGCACTTTCGTAGCAGGATCCCCGGGGAAAGACCCGCGGGATTTGTAGCGCCCCCACCATATTGGAGTCTAAGCTGGAAACGAGTGCCGTTCCCGTCTGCTAGGATCATTTTTGGTTCTTCTTCAGACAAGCCTACGACAGAAGTCTTATCTTCCACCAAGTGGAATTCATTAACTCATATATACAAACTCTCCTTGAGTAACCTTCTCTACAAAGGATACATCGGCGCACTCCCACATGCCCTCGTTGAACAATTAATAAATTACAACACCAGATCAGCTATCAGACTAAGACACGGGCTTACAGCACCGAGTTTCACATCGAAATATATGCAGAACTCTATTGCATACAGAGGGGCCGTCCTCTGGAATGCTATAGGACGGTCTGATCCATCGTTAATTGATCGTTTCGAACACCTTGACATCAAATCTTTTCTGAAAAACGTGGCGAATTGTTACACTTTTAGGGATTTTAACTTCAACGTTTTAGCGCCACAAACAATCAACAATAGTTTAAGGATTTTACATATTTTTAACTTTTTATTCTCATTCATTCGAATTCATAATAATTTTATCTTTTTTTCTTTCATTTTAATTTTGTACACGACCCCACAAGCTTGTAGCTTTTATCTTTCATCGTGTATACTGAAATAAAGGTTGTATGTATATGTATGTATGTATGTATGTATGTATGTATGTATGTATGTATGTATGTATGTATGTATGTATGTATGTATGTATGTATGTATGTATGTATGTGTGTGTGTGTGTATGTATGAATGTATGCGAACACGTTCACATTTCTCTTGTAAATCTGCCTCTTTTAGCTGCACATCCTTTGCTTTCATAGCGAATATAATTTTTGAAAGAAAACTACGCTTCCTTCTGTGCTAATATTTTGATCAATAGGTGTTAAACTGTAAATTCTGCGTTGTAAACAAACACAGGAGAAGGAATTTAAAACAGCGTTTTCGTTATTGTCTTTTCATTGTTGTGTTGAAACAAGAATATTCTCTCCTTTGCCATTTCATGACTTACAAGGTAAGCTGAACCTCATCATGTGTAGAAAACAAGAGAAATAGCCTTCTTTGCTTCTGTTTCATTAACTCAATATAGGTATAATTATACCAAACGGAAAATTAATTACGGCAAGTCTTTTGAAACAATACACTTTTTGACTTGGCAGAGCACACATCTTTACCCCAGGGGAGGGACATTTGTAGCTTTTGGTTAAAAAATCTTACGTTTGGGTAGAGGGGATTTGTAAACGTCGTTGTGCAAATGCCCGGGGGTTCCCCCGGGGTCACCCCCGCGGGATGGCCGCTGATAAGTGCATAAGGACTGCTTCCATGGAAACGGTCATAAGCCGTGTGTTTTCTGGTAAAACGAGTGCCATATAATAAACTACCTCGCCTGCTTGAGCCGTCCTGGCAAATATTGGCCCTCGGACGTTTTTGTACGGACCTCGCTGCGCTTGTTCTTTTTTCTTTTATTTTTAAGAATGAGGAAATACGGCATATATACAAACGGCTTTATCTAGTTTCGTGTACATGTCTAGTCTCGATGAAACTCGTCGAATTTGGCTCGAAAAGATAGCTACTTCTCGTCTTCCATTTTGAATCGCTTTGGAAACCCTCGTGTTAAGTAAATTATTCAAACTTGCCACATTCTCCAGATTATTTAGCACCTGGAAATGAACATGCCACGGATAAAATTGCGGCTGAGTTTGCGAGAAAGAAGCGAGATAAGTCCTCGTACCACAGACTACGCCAAAGCCTTCCCACTGGCTGCATGGGAACAACTGACTTACGCAATGGCTCGTTTTTGGACAATTTTACTTCCGGTAGCCGTATTGAAACTCGCCGTAGCCTAATATTCGCCAGGACGGCCCTCGTGCTCGGTTATAGTAAGAGGTTAGTATAGTTCTGTCATTGAAATCATTATTTTTCTAGTTTGGCCTACTGAAGTAATACCTCACTCTGGGAAAAAAATAGGAAAAATAAGCAGCCCAAACTACCCTACATGAGAAATTGTGAAGTTATATTAAGTATTTTGTGTCATTGATATCTGCCCTGGCCGGGCTAAGGATGGTACCAAAATAATGCTTATAGTACAGTTATGTGATCGGATATCTTTTATTTTTTTCAGTTTGCCCTCGCGAAGCAATTCCTCTTTCTGGCAACGGAACATTGAGCAGCCCGAGCTACCCTATGAGCAATTATAATGAGTCCATGAATTGCTTCTGGATCATTACTGCACCATCTGATAAACAAGTGAAGTTTAAATTCACTGATTTGGCCCTTGGTTCATGTGAGCCCGCTTGCAGCTCGGAAAACTGTACCTATGTGGAGCTTTACGACGGTGCTACAGCAAACTCTTCTTTGCTGAAACGATTTTGTAACGGCTCAGTCGTGCAAGACGTGTTTTCACGTGGTAGCCAGATGTTTGTCAAGTTTCATTCCGGTTTTTCACTTGATCGGGGATTTAAAGCGCAATATTTTGTATCCTCGGGCAGACCAACAACAACGCCATCTCTACCAGGTACAACACCATATCAAACTACAACACCGCATTCAGCAAAAACACCATCGTCAAGTGCACCATCGGCTGGTGGTAAGTAATTATAAACTAAAGGAATTTTCTTTCTTTTCTATGTTTACAGTATGGTGTGTTTCTTACGCAGGCACTGTTTTGGCTTGTCCTGCAATCGTATAGTAGCAAATTATTATTACAAGACTCACTGGGACTTCTTCCTTCCTTTCAAACCTATGCCTTAACTGACCAACTTACCGACCAACCGACTGGCGAACTGACCGACTGACTGACTTTCTGGCTGACCGACCGACCGACCGACCGACCGACCGACCGACCGACCGACCGACCGACCGACCGACCGACCGACCGACCGACCGACCGACCGACTGGACATGATTACCTGCCTACCTATCGACCTTTTCCATCTGAATGCGTAGTATTTACAGTCAAGCGCCTCGAATCGTAGCCACCCGATTAAGTTTTGACATCTTTTGGCTCTTACTCCGTGTACCAGACACAGATGACGTAAAATAATAGAAACAAAAGACAACAGACAATACTGACCAAAATACAATGAGTCACAAAACAATGGTTAAACAATGTCTTCTCATTTGTGTCCGGTACACGGAGTAAGAGCCCATCTTTTTTACAAGTTTTCGATTAGTTTGATGGCTTCCGGTTGCACAACAGTTCATACAAACGATCTGTGAAACGTTCGGTTTGAACCGGTTTTACAAACCCAGAAGACTTGAAATGTCTGAAATTGAAAGTAAGGTCTCACACAAAAATCTTAAAAATACATTTCCTGTACGAAAAGATAAGTTTGACCAAATTTTTGTCGGCATAAAATTTATTTATCGTTTGAAACCCTTTCAAACTCTGACGTTTGAAGACGAATCATGCAACGGTTGATACCCCGCCTCCCATTTTTCAAGGCACCTGATTGGCAGTTTAAAGCAACCGGAAGCCATAAAACTCATCAAAGTAATCAAAAACTTGTCAAAAAGATGTCAAAACGTTTGCCGGGTGGCTACGGCTCGAGGCGCTTGACTGTAATGCTAGATCAGTTACTAACACTTTCTTAACTGCTATAACACTTTAAGATGATTACCATGATTACTTTATATTATTTGTGAACCCTTAGTCCCAGTGGTAGTGGTGGAAGTGGTGGTAGTGGTGGTAGTGCTGATTGTTGCAGTTGCAGTTTTCATAGTCGCCCTTTATTGTTACGGTAAGTGAATGAGTGTAATTATTTCACCCACTCCCCCTCCCTTCCGCCTCCAAGGAAAAAGAGGGCGGTGTAAGGAACACGGATTGGTAATTGAAGTCGTTTTGGTAAACAGTATATAAGACAAAAAGTCAAGAGTTAAGGAATCAATAGCGGGAAACTGAACAAATTAAAATACTCAAACGTTCATCTAGTTATGATGTTTACATGGCCATATGAAACGACCGTTGCAGTGCGACTACTATTACCGGGGTCACCCAGACAAAGTTAACCAATCACAGAGCAGAACGGAAACAATAGATTTCAACATTTTTAACTTCAGCCAATAAAATGCCGAGTACAAAACAATGAAATTTCAACTTGTTCGTTCGCCACGAAAACAGATCGATACAAATTTTGGCTGTAAGGCACTGAGTTTTCAATTAATTTCGATTGTATCCCTTTTGAACTTGAGTAGTTGTGACAGCAACATTTTGAAGGTAAATATTAGCGATGTTATGTATGGCGTTTCGATGCGGACAAAAATAGCTTCCCCAAAAAAAGGTGTTTGCTTCTAGAAATAACAGGTGAGATTAAAAAAAAAATTGAGTCGACGAAATAAAAATTAACTTAAAAAAAATTGTGGAGTACACGAATTAAAAAATGGTTTTATGTTTAAAATTGTATTTGAATTTCGAAAAAATAAGACTGACACGAAAGTGCAGTGAAGCAGAAAAATTAGCATCGAAAAAAATACGAATCGAGAGGAAGCGGAAATTGATTAGCTGGCAAGCGCCTCAACCGGATGTAAGGGACTATGTCCGTATTTGGAATCACAGGAAGTAGGATCCAGGTTACGCGCGTTCAAAGGTGAAAAATGACACGATGGCTTCCAAACTTTGAAGAATTTTTTCTCTCCTTGGGAAGGCTGATAGAAAGTTCGGAAGAGCAGTTTGATTCAGCTTCTTGTAATACTTCAGAATTTTTGGTTCGGCGATTAGAAGAATACGAGCGCACTCTGTCTACGTTGATTAACCGTTTTCGTGAGGTGTATGGGCAAGTAGAATCGCAGCAGACCTGCATAGCTCAGTTAAACTAACTGCTCAGCCGAATAACTGTTCTAAGAGCTCATTTTCAGCAACGATGCTTTGTTGTTTGGTATGAAGACGATGAGAATGATTGTCAAAGTTCAGTTCTTGACCGTGAACAATCCGATTCACCGGGGCGTCCTCGGTTCGCAATACATCGGGAACAATTAGATGCACTCTACAGAGATTGTGGATTTTGATGGACCGACATTGCTCGCATTATGGGAGTTTCGGATAGGACGTTACGGCGTCGACGACATGAATTTGGTATCCGTGTCACTGGAAAAGAATTTTCAAACATATCAGATACCGAGCTCGATAACATAGTTAGGCAAGTACGGGAAGTAATGCACAACTTGTGTTACCATATCTTAACCCGTATGCAATTTGAGAACTCCCCATGCCCAACCCAGTGATTCCAAATACGGACATAGTCCCTTACATCCGGTTGAGGCGCTTGCCAGCTAATCAATTTCCGCTTCCTCTCAATTCGTTTTTTTTTTTTTCGATGTTAATTTTTCCGCTTCACTGCACTTTCGTGTCAGTCTTATTTTTTCGAAATTCAAATAAAATTTTAAACATAAAACCATTTTTTTAATTCGTGTACTCCACATTTTTTTTTAAAGTAAATTTTTATTTCGTCGACTCAATTTTTTTTTAATCTCACCTATTATTTCTAGAAGCAAACACCATTTTTGGGGGAGGCTATTTTTGTCCGCATCGAAACGCCATAGTTATGAAAGAGAAGTTCGAAACAGGGAAACCAACGACCGTTCCGTTTGTCTCGACTGTTGCGTGACAATTTCAAGTTTTCTCTACGGCGTCAACTGGAGTTTTCACCGTCGTAGTACCATTTGGAAAATAAATACACGTGATGCTAGTGAAGGAAGACTTTCTGAACTGCCTAACGTACCAGTGAAAGCGACGATCATAGTTTTGGCAAAGTGAAGTATTTGCAAACAACCGCGAAAACTTGTTCGCCAGCTTGATAAATTTAGTTTTCTGCGCTGTCGGATAATTGAGTTCCACCGAAAGCGTATCGGCCGTTTACATCCAAAGTTTCGGCAATTCAGGGAGTTTGAATAAACACGCAAAACAAAAACACTCAATTGCAAGCGTCTGAGTAGAATATTTGCGGGCATGGGTTTATTTCGTTTCGGAACGTTTTATTCTTCAACATGCATTTCAACAACATGAACAGCCAACAACAACAACTTTGTTTGCGATCGAAATATGAAGTTATTTTTCGGAAAGAAAAGTTTATAGAGCAATTTCACTTGTATGCGTATATGCTAGTCAGTGTTGAAAACAAAACCGATTTTATTTTCCTGTTCGGAATTCGTCCTGTGTCCTGCATTGTCACATTTGCAACAAAATAGTGAAACGGCCGGCGGTTAAGTGTTTTTTTTTTTCGAGAATCAAATTCCGCCACACAATTTGCCAAACAAAAAGCAGTCGCGTAGTAGGTATGAAAGGCCGCAGCCAAGACATTTCATTGAAATCTGACCGAGGAAAAATCAAATTCCCCCTTAAATCATCGACAAAACATACTCGCTTCATCTCGTGATAAAATCCTCGATAAATTCTTCATGTGAAAGTGAAATTTTAGCTTAAAGGAATCTTTCATGATTAATAAGTATGGAGAAACAGACCGTCAAAGAGTTGAAGGCCCTTGCCAGGGAGAAATCTGATGAAGAATTAAAGAAACGAGGGTTTAAACAACCACCATCAAACAGAATTATCACAGTTGATGAATATATGCAGATCCTAATACATAACTATAATGTAATTATGAAAGAGATTTACAACCATAGTCATCCTCGATAAATTATGTATCTTGTAAAAGTGAATTTTTGACTTAAAGATTTATTTTATAAATAATAAGTATGGTTAATTTAAAAGTGAAAGATTTGAAGGCTCACGCCAAAAAGCTGGGTATCAAAGGGTATTATAGAATGCGTAAAGCGGAGCTGACTAAGCGAATTGAGGAGATTGAGGAGTTGCCGATAGAGTTTGTTAACGTAAAGATTGAGGGTATTGAAATATTTGAAAAAAAATGCTCTCACAAAATACGTGAAAAAAGTTGCAAAGACTGTGGTATATGCATTCACGATCGAGTAGTTTACATGTGTAAAGATTGTAATGATGAGGGTATCTGTGAGCATAATCAAGTAAAGTATGAATGTAAAGAGTGCAGAGAAATCTGTCAACATGACAAACAGAGGCGTTATTGTAAAGATTGTGGATGGTCACAGATCTGTATTCATGGCAGACAGAGATATCATTGTAGAGAGTGTAAAGGAAAAGGCATCTGCCCTCATGGTCGACGTAAATCTAATTGCAAAGACTGCAAAGGAAGTGAAATCTGTCAACATAATCGAAAGAGATACGGTTGTAAAGAGTGCGGTGGAAAAGGCATCTGTATTCATGAGAGACAGAGAGCTTTCTGTAAAGATTGCGGAGGATCTCAGATCTGTCAACACGGTAGACATAAGTCAAGATGTAAAGAGTGTAAGTGAACCCCTGCTCTATCTTTTCATAACTAGACTCAAGTTATGAAAAATTCTCACCCCCAAATTTATCGAAACATATACCAAGCTAATCCGCCAGCGATAATTGTCAATACCGCAAGATTAATCTCATGTTTAGTTGCCTCAGGTTTAGGTTTAGTCAACGGAGTCTCATTCTTCACTTCCTCAGACTTCTTAACATCAACCCTCTTCTTCACTACCGAAGTGTGAGGTAACAGTACCTTACTCTTTCCGAGGTTATGTCTTACTCCGACAGGCACAGTCTTCGAATTAACATCTGTATTCACACCCAATTTCATGGATGGTTCGACACGTTTCAGTCTATTGTTATAACCGATCGTACTCTCTGTATTGATCACCATTCTCGAAGGCATTAACCACGTACCGGGAGAGACGGCCAAATCGAGCTTAACTTTCGCCTCCTGTACAGCGAGTTGAAATCTCTGTACACTCTTACTTATGTCAGGCTGTTTGATCGCATCTTCCAATAACACGAGAAACTCTTGTCGAACCTCCTGCGCACTTCCCGTCTCTCCGAGAATGCTGCTTCTTACGTTCACCTGCGAACCCAATACGCAGTAGACTAAAGCTTCGATCGATTGATTCAATCTCGCCTGACCGGCGTTAGTCAATCCGTTAGATACACGAGTCAAAAAGTACTCATAACCATTATCTATATCATTCAATATGTACTGTAGAAGATTACCTTTCGATCCCTCTCCTCCCTCTTCGCTAAATTTAAAAAATCCCGGATAGGAAGATTCATGGCCGGCCTTAGACGGTCCTACGTAAGAGACCCAGATGTACACAGATCCCAAACCGTGATTCTCTCCTTTATGACAGCGAAAGTCAGAATCGGTCGAAACATTAAACTCTTTACAGATTCTCTTATAAGAAGGAATGTCGTATCTGTTATCTTTTTCATTAAAGGGTGTATCACCGGGTAAAGCAATCGAACTCTGTATTCCCCCCATCTGAAACAGAATTCGTCTGATTGTGAAGTAGACGTGAAACCAGAGAATAGCTCGTATCTGCGGAGGAAGTTTGAGTTCATGGTCAGTCACGTCGATTCCCCCCATCTTCTCCTCTAATAACAAGCGAAGGCTCACCCCGCAACCTGTAGTCGCACACCAGACAGCAAAGTTAAGCTGCTGCGACCAATACCGCATATTAGGTCCGTTCAACCACTCATGGGACTCTTTTGCAGAGGTGTGTTTAATTGTCGTATTCGTAAATATGTCTCTGACGGGTACAGAGAAATAATCTGCGGGTGTTGCGTAGATATCGAGTCTCTTTAACTTCTCTCTCAAGTCGAGGCTCTTCAGCGGTCGACTCTCGCCGAAATCGATCGCGGGAATAGGTAAAGAGGGATGAGGATTAAGTGTCAACTCCAAAGGAAAATCCACAGGAAGACCCAACGCTTTTTTCATCTCGTCGGGAAAGTAAAGACTGTACATAAATTTACTCTTATCGAAGACTTCATACTCTGAACCGTCCCTTCCGACGAATTTGACATGCTCTTCTTTATTCTCTCTATCGTACTTTTCGAATACTCGTCGGAATTTAGACAGGACGGCATGGGGATACCGTTTGAGAAATCTGTTCCATAAAGGTTTAGGTTCGGGTTCATCATCTTTCTTACTGTCCTTATTGCTCATTTTACTTATCAATCATATCTTTTTAAACGAAGTAAGGATTATAGGGAGGATCTCTAAATGTCTCATCTCTCGATAGCACTATCAGACAGTTACAGCTCACTCTGACTGGGCGAGTTTTTTTAATATCTCTGCACGAATCTCTTCCTCCATCTTTTTTACATCCACCTGCGGAAGCGTCAGCGGTTGCTTTATGTTTTTTTCTCTGATCGATCTCTTCATCTCATAATACTTTTCATACTCAGATTTTATCAGAACAAACTCTTCATGGCTTATTTTATTATCCGTCAACGCTTTAGAAACGATGTCTTTTATCGTGTTTATCTTCGCTTGACAGACAGAGACGGTCTTCTCATGCTTACTCACCTTCCCGGATACAGCTTTTGCAAGACTCACTGTCGCTACGCTCGTCAAGGCACAGACACCTCCGACCACGCCTAATGCGACCGATACGGGAAGCCCGACTCCTGTAAGTCCCGTTCCCAACCCTCCACCGCAGAGAGCGACAGAGAGAGTTCCGCTGCCTGTAGACAGATTGAGTAATGCACTCCTTGCACGCTTATACTTTTTGTATATTTTTTCACAATCCTGCAGATCCTTCTCGAGAAGGGATAACCAATCTGCACACTGTTTCAATCTGAAGTTATCTCCGTTATCGGTCGGCAACTGAGGGTATATCTCTCTATAACTCTCCATTTACTTTCTCTTTTGTTTATTTTTAACCTGTTCAACGAAGTAGACAACGACGGCGACTATCAACAACCACGCATTCTTTGCGAGAAAACCGATGGCCTCACCCGCTGTTTTAAAGATAAAACTTGCGATCGCTCCGATCATTCCGGGAAGTATCTCTCCCAACTTTTTTCCGATAGCTTTAAAACCGTTACCTACTCCTTTACCCAATCTAGACAGACCGCTCTTAAGATTAGATACGATCACACCGATCACTGCGCCCACAGCAGATAGAACAGCGAACGCGGTGAAACCGTACTTTTTAAAGATGGCCTTCACTCTATCTCTGATTGACATGCGTTCCTCTATCACTTCATTATCTCTCTCCAGATTCTCTATCTCCTCTCTCTGCTGTTCAATGTTACGATCGATGTTCTCTCTCTGATCATCTCCTGCACCTTTACGAGAGGACTCGAGATCTTTGACTTTCTCTCTTCGCCTCGTTATCTCATTCTCGTTACCCTCGATAACTTTCTCCGCGGTGGGCCCTAAACTCTCTTTTATGGTCTTAGGTAATTTTTCATTAAGTTCACCATCCGGTTTAAAAAGAGGGTAACTCTTACCTCCCTTTCTTTTCATTCTCACGACCACTCGATCATACTCATCGATGTCAGATGTGAAAGAGGAGTTGGCAGGATTGACCTTTGGATACTTCTCTCGAATTCTTTCCCAAGCGTCGTCTATTCTCTCTTCTCTCCTTATAAGCGGAGTGTTATCATCATCAATAAAAGATGTCTCTTCATAATTGCGATTATCGAAACCTCTATCTCTTCTCGATGTCGAGGTCATAGGTATCGATTCTCCCTCATCATCGTCATTACCGGGGTCGACCGGTTCAAAAGGATTGTCAGTCTCTGTCGGGTCAACTTCCATGATTCTTTACTTGATAAATAAAGAATCTTTTAAATTGCTTTACAAAAATCTACTCGCAACATAACCCAACGCCAACATCCCTCCTCCGACGTAGGCAATCTCACCCATTCTCTGGTCATCACTCGGTCTGTAGTAATCAGAGAGTTGAGGTTCTTGAAGAGAGTAATCAGGATGTGTCTGACTATAGAGTTTGAAAGCCTCATCAGTGTTCGAGAGATTCTGTGAAGCCTGATGCTCTTCTCTCTCTTGCTGATTATACCAATCCAAAAGTCTCTGTCTCTTCTCTTGGTAAGCTGCGTAATCTCTTTGGTACTTTTCCAAGGCTTTATCGTGTCGAATTCTCTCTGTGTCTGTATTCGATCCGCTCAGATACTTTACCAAATAAGATCCCCCGACGAACGCTGTAGCGTTTAAAACCGCTCCGCCTATCATTAACGCAATGGTCGCCATTTATTATTAATAAATAGATAAACCTTTATCTTATTAAGAGGGAAGAATTTTCTGTTTCTCTAAATAATCTTTCAAGTACATACTTCCTGACAAAACAGCGACCCATTTACCGTAGTTAACAACACTAGATGAGGGATCGTTTATGAATGATTCTTTCATAGCCTTCTTCGCAATGTATCCGACCCCTGCGGAGAGGCCGATCAGAACGGATGCATCAGTGACGGTCTTCACAAGTCTATTCTCTGACATTTTTAATCTTTGAAGATTATCTTTAAATAAATCTCACAAGAATGTATCGTAAGAATTTCCTTTACTCTTCTCCTCTTCGATTCTCTTCAACTCCCGTTCTCTGAGTTCATCCTTACCGTCAATCTTTATGGTCATACGACCGTTATACTCTCCGCAATCACACATTCCCCCTCCCTCAGGTATCCTTACTCCACAGGCGCAGTTCTCTTTTGATGACATTAAATAAATGATGGCTTCTAAAAGAATTCCTGTGATAAATAGACTTCTCCACATCACGACTTTATCCAACATTTTATAGAGGGGAGTAAATCTTTAATCGATCTTATTTATAAGTATCATACCGAACTTTTTATACCCCTCTCCCAAACCGTCAAATATAGTTCTGGCATCTGAGGTCTGTATAGACAGTTTTGTGTCTTTGTAAATATCTAAAACGGAGATAAAATTATACGTTTTCCAACCCCTGCCTGTGTTGGGTACCGTGATGTTAATATTATCGCTCAGACTAAGGAAGGGTGCGGGATTCAGTATGAACTGAACAGTTCCGTTATCATCCTGTGGACCGGTCTTCAATCCATCGATCAGAGATATCGAGTAGACTCCCGGATTCTTGATCAGTATTTTCTCATAGTCCTCCTCATTCACGATGAAATCGGAGGGATCACTCTGTCTAACGTACTTTGTATGATCACTCGTTCCGTTTGCAAAGAATCTGATGAAGCTATCATTGTCGTGTTTAAGATAACCTTTATAAAAGATTTTTTTCATCTGCAACTTAATGTTATCGTCGACGTATTTTTTTGTTGCCGCTCCTTTATCGACAGCAGGGTCTTGATAGAGTATTAAATTCTTCTCCATCGAAACGTTTCCTTGATCAAACACTCTCCAAGAGTTCCAAACAGATGTGGGAATGTTGTTATAGAATCCTTTACTTCCGTAAAAAACAATGTAGACGGGTAATTTTGGGGGATAAGCGACCCCCGATCTGTACTTTATCACTATATCAAAGATTAATTTATCAGGATTCCAACCGAATATCCTTTGGGTTCTTACCAAAGTTCTCACGTGGTTCTCAAAAACGTTCGATTGCTGTGCATATATGACCTCAAAAGAGTTTGAAGAGGCTTTCAGCGTGGCTGACTCTATTAAATTGGTTACACTATCATCCCAGAACATTTCACACACAACAGTGTATCTTGGATGTTTGGGAGCGTAACGGAGGTTAACAGCGAAGCTGCTTTTGAAATGATCTTTTTTAAATTTGAGATCGAAATGAGCCGTCCTTTTGTTGAAGGGGTGAAAATCTTTACTTGTGATCACTCCCATTCCTTTAATGTTTAGTTCATCAATGAATTCGTCACCTTTATTTCCCTCTAAAACGTATTTGAAATCGTTTTCCATCTCTCTGTCGACGGTGTAATCAAGTCTCCCAGAGACGTAATCTTGCCACCGTGTCTGTAGAATGGCGTTACGTTCGTTGATGGTTTTGTTAACGTAATTAACGTTCGCAGCGAACGTGGCATCCGACGAGGCCGCCTCTTTAAGATTCTTTATCTCGTTTCCGCTCATGTCGAGATCACCTGTCATCTTATCACCGGTTTTACTCACAAGGCTGTTTAGAGCATTTTTTACCTTGTTGTCTGCGTAACTTTTATTGACTGCGTCTCTGTCACCTATGGGATTGGCAAGGTTTACGATTCTCTTTGATTTAAGATCGAGATTTTTTTTATCGTCTTTTTTTGAGTTAAGGTTCTTACTCGAGGTATCCTTCTTCGAGTTAATGGAATCAATCTTTTTCAAAATCTCCTCTCTCTGCAAATAATCTTTTAAATAAATACTTCCTGACAGGATTCCTACCCATTTAAGGTAGTCTGTAATGCTTGTCGAGGGATCGTTCATATTGATAAAGTATCCGAACCCTGAGGAGATACCTATAAGAACGGAGGCATCATAGATAGTCTTGAAGATCTTCTCTTTCGACATTTATCTTAAGAGAGAAGATCTTTAAATCACGAAGTTCAGAGCATCCCCATCTTCGGTACGGGAATCTTTGAGGGTTTTGACGGCTCAGGTTCAGGTAATCTGCTCTCTATCTGCTCGCATGGAGCAATCTCCTCTGTATCTTTTCTGTAACTCATAAACATATTGATTGCGGTCAAACCGATACCGACAAGAGAGATCGCGGTTGTAAAGGAAACCTCAGGAATCCACCCCTCTATTCGAGAGCCTTGCTCTGCTGTGAGATCTTTACTCTCCTCTTCCTTCTCAGCCTCACGTTTCATCTTCTCTTTCAAAGCCTCTTTCGCCCGTTTATTATACTCGGCGAGTTTCTTTCCTGCGGCGACCTTCTTGGGATCTTTCTCTTTTGTTTTAACGTTACTCTCAATAGGGGCCTTAGTGATCTGCTCAACATCATCCGACATTTTAGTAATGTACTCTTTTGTCTTTAAATCAACTGATGTTGTTGATTTAAGTTTACGCTGTTTACGAGAGTTTACAACGGTGAAAAGAAAAAATCATCCTCATCAATGATTTCATGTTTCTGTACCTGATCCTTACTCATATTTATGGTGACTCCCCTTCCTTTACCGAAAGCGTTGGCTATTTTCTTAAACTGTTGCATAGTGAAAGCGATGAGATCATCACCTCCCCCGAGATCCTTGTATTTAAATCTTATGGTTACGGCTTCATTGTTATCGATTGCTGAATAGAATCTCTCTCTCTCTTCTTCAGAGATGTTCACTCTGTGTTCAACGTAACGAACCTTCTCTTGAGACAGCATTTTAATATGTCATAAGAAGTCTTTAACAGTCTTACTCAGTTAAGATCAACAGTCTTTACCAAGCCTATTAAGAGTCTTCTTCATTCTCTTGATTTTGGTTTGAATTCTCCTCACTCGGTCTTAACTTTACGTGCTTAGCGACCTTGAAGAGTCCGCTAGCTAACGCTACCAATCTTCCTCCCTTGAGTACCAAGAGACCTGCAAAATTACTCAGTTCACGTTTAACGAGATCATCGTTCTTCAAATCTTCATTCAGTGCCTCTACATCATCCACGGGAATAACATAGGAGATAAGAACGGATGCCGCAGAGATGGCTGACTCTACCAGACCGGTAGATACCTTCTTACCCATTACGCTCTTATAACGATTGAAGTACTTCTCCACCTGTTTCGGTGATAGTCTCTTAATATCTCCTAGGGACATCGCTTTACCGAGAAACTCCTCTGTCGTTCCGAGGGAAGCGAGTATCGCGAGTGATTCTCTCTCTGTTTCGATATCGTCATCCTCATCGGAGGTCTTATCCTCTTTAACCTCCGGTATTTCTTCAATATAATCTTCGATGTTTGCCATATTGATTTATTACAAAGTCTTCTTTTAAACCGGTATTTCGAGATAACACTCGAACGGATATCTGAGGCAGAGACAGAGTCGAGCGTATCTCTCTGTTTTTAACACTCTGCAGAGTACTCTCTTAGTCTCCGTGTCAAGATCTCCTCCGTAATCCTCGAACAGGGTCTTCATTCCGATCTGAGAGGGATTGTGAAAAAATATACAAAAAGTATAAGCGTGCAAGGAGTGCATTACTCAATCTGTCTACAGGCAGCGGAACTCTCTCTGTCGCTCTCTGCGGTGGAGGGTTGGGAACGGGACTTACAGGAGTCGGGCTTCCCGTATCGGTCGCATTAGGCGTGGTCGGAGGTGTCTGTGCCTTGACGAGCGTAGCGACAGTGAGTCTTGCAAAAGCTGTATCCGGGAAGGTGGGTAAGCATGAGAAGACCGTCTCTGTCTGTCAAGCGAAGATAAACACGATAAAAGACATCGTTTCTAAAGCGTTGACGGATAATAAAATAAGCCATGAAGAGTTTGTTCTGATAAAATCTGAGTATGAAAAGTATTATGAGATGAAGAGATCGATCAGAGAAAAAAACATAAAGCAACCGCTGACGCTTCCGCAGGTGGATGTAAAAAAGATGGAGGAAGAGATTCGTGCAGAGATATTAAAAAAACTCGCCCAGTCAGAGTGAGCTGTAACTGTCTGATAGTGCTATCGAGAGATGAGACATTTAGAGATCCTCCCTATAATCCTTACTTCGTTTAAAAAGATATGATTGATAAGTAAAATGAGCAATAAGGACAGTAAGAAAGATGATGAACCCGAACCTAAACCTTTATGGAACAGATTTCTCAAACGGTATCCCCATGCCGTCCTGTCTAAATTCCGACGAGTATTCGAAAAGTACGATAGAGAGAATAAAGAAGAGCATGTCAAATTCGTCGGAAGGGACGGTTCAGAGTATGAAGTCTTCGATAAGAGTAAATTTATGTACAGTCTTTACTTTCCCGACGAGATGAAAAAAGCGTTGGGTCTTCCTGTGGATTTTCCTTTGGAGTTGACACTTAATCCTCATCCCTCTTTACCTATTCCCGCGATCGATTTCGGCGAGAGTCGACCGCTGAAGAGCCTCGACTTGAGAGAGAAGTTAAAGAGACTCGATATCTACGCAACACCCGCAGATTATTTCTCTGTACCCGTCAGAGACATATTTACGAATACGACAATTAAACACACCTCTGCAAAAGAGTCCCATGAGTGGTTGAACGGACCTAATATGCGGTATTGGTCGCAGCAGCTTAACTTTGCTGTCTGGTGTGCGACTACAGGTTGCGGGGTGAGCCTTCGCTTGTTATTAGAGGAGAAGATGGGGGGAATCGACGTGACTGACCATGAACTCAAACTTCCTCCGCAGATACGAGCTATTCTCTGGTTTCACGTCTACTTCACAATCAGACGAATTCTGTTTCAGATGGGGGGAATACAGAGTTCGATTGCTTTACCCGGTGATACACCCTTTAATGAAAAAGATAACAGATACGACATTCCTTCTTATAAGAGAATCTGTAAAGAGTTTAATGTTTCGACCGATTCTGACTTTCGCTGTCATAAAGGAGAGAATCACGGTTTGGGATCTGTGTACATCTGGGTCTCTTACGTAGGACCGTCTAAGGCCGGCCATGAATCTTCCTATCCGGGATTTTTTAAATTTAGCGAAGAGGGAGGAGAGGGATCGAAAGGTAATCTTCTACAGTACATATTGAATGATATAGATAATGGTTATGAGTACTTTTTGACTCGTGTATCTAACGGATTGACTAACGCCGGTCAGGCGAGATTGAATCAATCGATCGAAGCTTTAGTCTACTGCGTATTGGGTTCGCAGGTGAACGTAAGAAGCAGCATTCTCGGAGAGACGGGAAGTGCGCAGGAGGTTCGACAAGAGTTTCTCGTGTTATTGGAAGATGCGATCAAACAGCCTGACATAAGTAAGAGTGTACAGAGATTTCAACTCGCTGTACAGGAGGCGAAAGTTAAGCTCGATTTGGCCGTCTCTCCCGGTACGTGGTTAATGCCTTCGAGAATGGTGATCAATACAGAGAGTACGATCGGTTATAACAATAGACTGAAACGTGTCGAACCATCCATGAAATTGGGTGTGAATACAGATGTTAATTCGAAGACTGTGCCTGTCGGAGTAAGACATAACCTCGGAAAGAGTAAGGTACTGTTACCTCACACTTCGGTAGTGAAGAAGAGGGTTGATGTTAAGAAGTCTGAGGAAGTGAAGAATGAGACTCCGTTGACTAAACCTAAACCTGAGGCAACTAAACATGAGATTAATCTTGCGGTATTGACAATTATCGCTGGCGGATTAGCTTGGTATATGTTTCGATAAATTTGGGGGTGAGAATTTTTCATAACTTGAGTCTAGTTATGAAAAGATAGAGCAGGGGTTCACTTACACTCTTTACATCTTGACTTATGTCTACCGTGTTGACAGATCTGAGATCCTCCGCAATCTTTACAGAAAGCTCTCTGTCTCTCATGAATACAGATGCCTTTTCCACCGCACTCTTTACAACCGTATCTCTTTCGATTATGTTGACAGATTTCACTTCCTTTGCAGTCTTTGCAATTAGATTTACGTCGACCATGAGGGCAGATGCCTTTTCCTTTACACTCTCTACAATGATATCTCTGTCTGCCATGAATACAGATCTGTGACCATCCACAATCTTTACAATAACGCCTCTGTTTGTCATGTTGACAGATTTCTCTGCACTCTTTACATTCATACTTTACTTGATTATGCTCACAGATACCCTCATCATTACAATCTTTACACATGTAAACTACTCGATCGTGAATGCATATACCACAGTCTTTGCAACTTTTTTCACGTATTTTGTGAGAGCATTTTTTTTCAAATATTTCAATACCCTCAATCTTTACGTTAACAAACTCTATCGGCAACTCCTCAATCTCCTCAATTCGCTTAGTCAGCTCCGCTTTACGCATTCTATAATACCCTTTGATACCCAGCTTTTTGGCGTGAGCCTTCAAATCTTTCACTTTTAAATTAACCATACTTATTATTTATAAAATAAATCTTTAAGTCAAAAATTCACTTTTACAAGATACATAATTTATCGAGGATGACTATGGTTGTAAATCTCTTTCATAATTACATTATAGTTATGTATTAGGATCTGCATATATTCATCAACTGTGATAATTCTGTTTGATGGTGGTTGTTTAAACCCTCGTTTCTTTAATTCTTCATCAGATTTCTCCCTGGCAAGGGCCTTCAACTCTTTGACGGTCTGTTTCTCCATACTTATTAATCATGAAAGATTCCTTTAAGCTAAAATTTCACTTTCACATGAAGAATTTATCGAGGATTTTATCACGAGATGAAGCGAATATGTTTTGTCGATGATTTAAGGGGGAATTTGATTTTTCCTCGGTCAGATTTCAATGAAATGTCTTGGCTGCGGCCTTTCATACCTACTCGCGTTCACTGCTTTCACAGAGATTGACATCGATTCTTGCAAATTAAACTTGCATGACAAATGACATTCATTTATACAGCATGTAAAACTACTCAAATTTTTAATTCTAAGCGTCAGCGCTAGCTTATGCTATATTCAGCATAAACTGCATAAGCTTCACGGACTTCACGAGTGAACAAATTGAAATTCAGTATTGTTATTTACTCAAACACAAAAAGTTGGAATCTTAGCTTTCACTGGTAGGTTATGCCGTGCCGGGAAGAAAGTCTTTCCTCGCTAGTATTACTTGTATATTTATTTTCCAAATGGTACTACCAAAACTCCAGTTGATGGCGTAGAGAAAACTTGAAATTGTCACGAGCGAATACGGTCGTTGCTTTCCCAGTTTCGAACTTCTCTTTCATAAACATCGCTCATATTTACCTACAAAATGTTGCTGTCACAACTACTCGAGTTCAAAAGGGATACAACTTGAAATTTCATTGTTCTGTACTCGGCATTTCATTGCCTGAAGTTAAAAATGTTGAAATCTATTGTTTCCGTTCTGCTTTGTGATTGGTTAACTTTGTCTGGGTGACCCGGTAATAGTAGCCGCACTGTAAACAACACAACACATTATCGCTTATAAGACGTCTGCAAACACGAACCCCACGACAATTTTTTTTTTCAAATCACGTGTTGAGAATCAAACTACTTCGATTTCAAATTTCTAAAAGTAGTTTTACCACTCTAGCAGTTTTGATAGTATTCGTCTAGCTATCTATCCCACCAATGTCATATTGCACATTCCGAGAGAAGGGAACTTCCTATAATCGGTGGACTATGCGTGCAGGGGGGGGGGGGGGGGAGGCTTCGCCCGAAAGGGATAACGTTTTTGAGGTTGGAGGCATATGAAAAGTAGGGACTTCACAAGTCGAGCATATGAAAGCGCAGGGAAACTGTAAGGTTAGGTATCTTAAAGGATATTTCAGAATATTTCCAACGATGCATCTAACGGCTGATTTATATAAGTAATTTTGAGGGGTTTCCCAGGTGAAAAGCTTGGAAAAGGGAAAGAGTCTTTCTACTGTACAGGTATGCGGAAGAGATAACATTTTCTTATGGATGGTAAACGAAAGGGTTACCTTTGCTGTCCAAAAATGGTACATAAAAGAGTAACGCTCCTGACCCCGTGGTGGCGACTCCCCGATTTAACTTTCTTGTGTATCCCCCTCCACCCCACCCCCCGGTGCGGCCTCCAGGCACACAATGTGGTGGTTAGGTTGTCGGTTACAGTGGTCAGGTCTAGTAACCTTTACTGGTTGCTTTGTAACATTATTCCTTTTCAACAGGTAAAAAGAGAGACAGTTCCGCAACAGACAGTAAAGTGGGTCTGGACAACATGGGCTGTACTGCCCCCGGCGATAAGCCATTAGAAACCATGGAAACCCACCTTTAGGTTCATCGACATCAATCTCGAAATAGTCTTGTATTGGATTTGATTCTGTCAAACAGCTTAAGCTAGTTTATGTTAGAAGATAAATTTTACACTAGATTTCTTGTAGATGTTGGAGCCAGTATGTCCGTGACTGGTGGGAGGCGCGGTGGCGTTACGGGCGGTCTGGGTTCGAGCCCTGGCTGGGGCAATCATAGGGAGCGAGTGCAATCCGATCTCCCCTAAAAACGACTGCGTGGGAGGCTAGGGCAATCATAGTGCCTCTCTCAACCCAGGGCCTGGTTGTTCAGAAGAGGGTTAAATCTTAAACCTTAAATCTTAATTTAATCCTCTTTTGAACAACCGGGCCCAGGTGTATAAATGGCTACTGGTGAATTTACTTTTGAGGGTACCCTGCGATGGACTAGGCGATGGGGGGGGGGGGGGGGGGGGGTAAGTTCCGGCCTGATGGGCCACTAGGCTCGAATGCAGATTTTACCTTTGTCTGTGATCAGAAGCATATGCTTCTGCTGTGATTGACCAATTGATTTCGCTAATTCCAACGTAACGCCAGTCCGGCCGTAGATAGTTGGCTAGCAGGTATGATTCAACACAGGAAAAGAAACAAATTAAGAGCTGCTAACACGAGAGAGGACTTAAGTTTTTATGGACACCTGAGGCCAGTCGGTTTGCGACAAATGGAGACTGCAGGCTGGCACTCCGGTCAGCCTGAATAGTTTTGGCTTAGGAAGAATAGTGTTTCAGCTAGCGTGAATAGCGCTCGCTTAGCCAGAACAGCATTCCGGTTAGCCTGAACAGCGCTCGCTTAGCCTGAATAGCATTCCGGTTAGCGTGAATAGCGCTCTGCTTAGCCTGAATAGCATTCCAGTTGGCCTGAATAGTGCTCCGCGGCTTAGACTGAATAGCACTCCGCTTAGCCTGAATAGCATTCCGGTTGGCCTGAATAGCGCTCTCTTTAGCTTGTTTACGTTTAGCTCTCAATTATGGTAATGGTAACACGATATATGCTAAGAGGGCTGCTGGTCATCTGCAGTCCACATTTGTGGCACACCATTCAGTGTAGTTAGGCTTGTTCGGTTATGTCGTGATCCAGGCACAAAAATCAACTTCAAAAATTTAAAACTCGATAACACGTACAAAATAATGCATCACTATTTAGAAATAGCTTTGTTTTTCATTATTTGCATTTGTCATTTTGAATTGCTTGACTAAGGAGCGAGAATTTCAAGCTAAGGACAAAATTGAATAGTATTCAGTTGCATTTTATTCATTCGCTTTCGCTGTCAAACGCATAGAAAATCCAATGTAGAAATCAGTGTTTTAGTTTGAATCGCGGGCTAATATTCAAGTCCATTAGCCATATCTAGTACCAGCTGTTTTGTATACTAGCCGTGAAGATCATACACTCTTTTCTTTATAAGAGCCTTTTTTATAAGAACGTTGAGGCTGAGATTTACCGAAACTAAAATTAAGAACATGCTAAGAACATACCCCAGGCTGATTGTCGGAGAATGTCTTGATTTTGGCCATTTGTTTTATTTTTGTTTTATTTTTTTTTTTTCAAAAATGAGCATTATAAATAAATGCAAAATTGCGGTCTAACAGTAGTTAACTTTAAAAGGAATTTGTCCGCGGCACCAGATATCATGAGATATAACAGGGAGCAGGCCGCGCAAGCATGTCAAGAGCAACTTGATACACCATGCACATTCGGCGAACAAAGCTGTTTGATACTTATCTGGTTTCGTCCGCATTGATTTAATGAAATACTATAACGTCTTAAGAACATTTTTTCAGCCTCAAATCGTGAAAAAAAAAGTAAGAACGCTCTGCCCTAGCCTCAAAATTAGACGTTCTTATAAAAAAGGGTGTAACTGTAAATGGGTGTTCAACCGTAAATGAACCTCCACCAAGCTGTAATCCACCCGTAAGGTTTTGAAAAAGTAATGTTTCAGAGCTAAGATTGCCTTTATCCAATATAACTTTTGAAAAATAGCGCTTTTCCCCGTGATGTAATTTGTGTCGCGTTACTAGCTCACCGGTGGTGGGACGCCGGTTATACGCACTGGTTATACAAACATACCGTACTAGGTTATGTTATTAGATTAAAATTCTGCTGTTGGAACCAAGAAACTGTATATTCTGGCTCTGTCGTCCCGAAGATTGTTTTGCTTTATAGCCTTAATAGACCGCGGCTTCCAGGAGTCTGACAAACTCCGTCACTGTTAGCCTCTGAATTATTGATAACAAGGGGAACGAGTTATATCTTATGGTAAGCTTTATATAAAAACGCGACTTTTAAAATACCGAGTATCTTGAACAGACTGTCAAAGTGTCAAATGACGTACTGGACATGACTTGAACAAACTGTCGCCGAACGTTTGCGTAAGCATTTTAGGGGGCTATTCAAGTGAAAAGTTTAGGAAGGAAATGCAGTAGAAGTACTGTAGGTATGTGAATGGGGATAATATTCCTATCGAAGGTTTAGTAGAAAGTCAGCCGCGTTCTATTGGAAATCTACGAATATGATTGCTTCTCCCAATTAGACTACCAGCCCCACTTTTCTATTCACCATTTCCACATCTCGCATAATACACCTTGTTTGCCCCCCCCCCCCCCCCCCCCCCGCGTGTCCCCAAACGTTTTCAATAAGTATTGTTTTGAATTTGTCTTGGGACGACTGTACGTCCCAAGAGAAATTTACAACAATGCTTATGCAAAATTTGGGGGCGGGGGGGGGGGGGGGGGGGTGCAAACAAAGTGTATTATGGGAGTTCTGCAAGTGTCGAAAGTCAACGAGGCCCAGGCAAGTTGACTATTGCTCATAGAAAACGAGGCCGAGAAGTCTAATTGTTTTATTAGAAACTCTAAAGGATTGCAGTCCAAAACCTACCATGTTATGTCCTTTTAAGCTAAAAATCAAGAAAACTCTCCTTACTGATTTTGTTCTATTAGCGATTAGAAAATAATAGGAGAATCAATCAGATTCGAGGATTTCCATTCTACTAATCACCGTAAAAGTTCGCTAAATTTTATCCGATACTGCTTGGTTTAAATTGATCACGTGATGCGATAGTGTTTATCCGTGGAGAGACACTAGCAGCCCTCTCTCCTCCGCAGAGGCCTCTGTTTTTTTTTTCGTACGGACTGGGAAATGGGGAGAGGTGAAAAGTAAGCGCGAGCAGCCTGGGGAAAATAGAAACGAAAGCGCGCGGGGGACACTGGGAAGGGAAAAGGAAAAGCGAGAAGCCTCTGCCAGATAATGTGCGGTTCTCCGGACAGATTTGCGGTTCTGTGGTCATTCCTTAATTATGGCTGCAGGAGACGACGATTTGGACGACTTTGAGTGTTCTTTTAAAGATCTAAGTATAGAAGGTAAATAGACGCGTTTTGGTGAAGCGAGAATCGGGCGCCATTTTGAAATCATTATCTGGCAGAGGCTCCCGCCTTTTCGCTCTTCCCGTCGTCCCCCGCGCTCCCCTATTTTTCATTTTTTTTTTCGCCCCCTCTGTTAACTTCGTCGATAAATCCGATTTCCGAAAGTAGCGATTTTCGAATAAATATTCCGAATTGACGTCGACCGTTCGAGTACTAAAACATACACGCTAAGTTCATTGCAACAATCTCATTTATTATCTACAAAATCATCTTAAATTACAGTAACGATTAACCTGCCCGGAAGTCACGCAAAATAACAAAATAGTAACGTATTCTGGTTACGTCGCTTCGAAACATTTCCCCCTCCAGAATTACAATTATTTCCCAAATATTGAAATTCTATCCTTCACGAAAGAACAATATAACAATTGGAAAAAAACGAAACGATTAAACACAAAAAAAAATGTGAAATATATTGTCATTGTCTCTATCATTGTCTCTAGGAATTGTCAATCCTGCATCTCTAATGGAGACAGTTTAGTTATAGGTCTCTTCAAAATCTTGTCGCCAACTTTGACATCTACTACACGAACGAGACCGTCTGCTCCAGGATAGGTGCGAACAATTCTGCCTACTTTCCAATCTCTTCTTTTTACATCGGGGTCGATCACAACCACTACGTCGTCTTCTTTCAGATTCTCTTTCTTAACGAACCACTTTTGTCGGGAACCAATGTACGGGAGATATTCCCTTAACCAACGCTGCCATACGTGGCGAATGAAATGGCCCGCTTCGCAGCTTTGATCATCGATTCAAAGACACCACCGAAGTGCGGTGCTGCTGGTGGGTTCCAGTACCATTCCACTCCTTTGTTCGCTGTTGTTCTCCGAATTTGGCCTTGATCCAGTTCCGTTACGAGTTCTCGAATTTCTCGGTCTGCAGCCACAAAATTTGATCCGTTGTCGCTTACCATCATCTTGGGCCAGCCCCTTCTAGCAGTCGTCCTAATGAAAGCATTCATGAAACTACCTGTGTCTAGGGAAGTGGCCATTTCCAAGTGACAGCAGTGTGTTTGTAAACAAAGGAAAAGGCACAGGTACCGTTTGGTTCGCGCCCGTCCACGTCCTTGAATAGTCAAGTAAGGGCCACCATAATCTGTGGCACAATTCGTAAATGGTCTGTAAGTCATCTGTAAGCGAAACTGCGGCAACGGAGCCATTTGTTGTTTGGCAGGGTGGAGTCGAAAACGCCTCTTACAATCAAAACAGTTTTGAATGCACGCCTTCACCTCTTGTCGACTGTGAATAACATGGTACTTTTCTCGCAGGTGATTGAGAGTGTAGTTAACACCCATCTCGTGACAATCCATCTCGTGATGATACTTGACGATTAACTGTGTTACGTGATGTTTCTTCGGCAGAATTATCGGGAACTTGGTGTCGGTCGCCAGGTCTTCTGACCGCCGGAGTCTTGTATTAGCTCGTAGAATGCCTGCGTCTAACATCGGAGTGAGAGGCAACAGATGACTTTTCTTGCTCAATTCTTTTCTTGACGATAGTGCGATAATCTCCTCTTTAAATTCTTCTCTTTGTGCTTCTCTGATGATGTCTTTTTCTGTGTCTGCCAATTCACTTGCTGTCAATTCTCCCATGGTACGTTGGTCATTGGGAGCTTTACAGTTCTTGATAAACCGTTTGACCCAACTCCTCACTCGAACTAGTGAGTGTCCAATTTCCAACTGTCCTTTGGAAGAAACTCGGTACCATTTGGAGAATCTTGCAGGGTTTAAACGCCAATCTTTCTTTTCGATAGTAACGAATGTTGAACGTTCCTTTTCCGAATAGTGAGTTTCACTCTCTTCCTCTGGTTGTGGAATTTGTT